>JAMPIV010003275.1:0-48650 GCA_024509875.1 Oreohelix idahoensis | reverse complement strand
CTTCCTTGTAATTTTCATTTCTGACTCCAAGTCTCTGCCTCTGTTATGTACAATTAAATATTTTTTTTTCTCTGTAACTTGTGTTACTGTCTCTCGAACAGTTTGCTTTCTCTGTCACCCATGTTTTCAATCAATCAATCAATACCCTTTAGCTCCACAAGGAGCATAGGCCTTCAACAAACACATGCCAAGCCTTCCTGTGCCATCCGCTCAAGTTCTTTCCATGTTTCCTCATCATTTTCACCTCTGTATCCAGTTCTCTTCTCCATGTGTTTTCTGGTCTACCTCTGCCTCTCTTTCCCTGTGGATTCCAGAACAAGGACTGCCTTGTAATGCTATCAACAGGTTTCCTCAATGTGTTTCCTATCCATCGCCAGCGTCTTCTTCTCAGCTCTTGTTCCACTGGCACTTGTCTGGTTCTTGTCATCAATTCCACATTTGTGACTTTGTCATACCATTTCAGTCCTTCTATTCTATGCAAGCACCCATTTATAAAAGTCTGTAGCTTTTTAGTTGTTGTTTTTGTTGCTCTCCATGTCTCAGAGCCATACAATAGGACTGACTTGACATTTGAGTTGAAGATTCTTATTTTCGTGTTGGACTTGATTTCTCTTGTTCTCCATATGTTTCCCAATGCAATGAAAGCTCCTCTTGCTTTTTGTATTCTTATTTTGATATCATTGTCTGTCCCTCCAACTTTGTCTATATTACAACCAAGATATGTGTACGATTTTACATCCTTTAGTGGTGTTTCTTCAACCTTGTTATCATTTCTTGCATGTATTCTCATAATCTTTGTCTTTTCCCTGTGTATTTTCAGGCCCACTTGTTGTGACCTATCATCGAGAATTTTCATTTTCTCTTGCATCTGATTATGGTTATGGGACAGAAGATCCAAGTCATCTGCAAAATCCAGAAAGGGCAGCAAAGAAATGTAACACTGTAACCTTTGTATAATATAATATATAATATAATAGCCCCTTCAGTCATAACTGACTATGGGAATGCGCCCCTGAGGTGACAGCCCTCAGCTGCTTATTTTCCTGGTGCTCCTTTCGACGTTTTCTCCTCACCTCTGCTTCTTGTGTGAGCCTCTCTTCGCCCAATCTGAGGTGGCGCCGTAAATAGCATCGCCACTTAGTGCGATCGGCAGCTTCATCCTCCCATGTTGCTGGATCCATGTCCAGTGCCCTCATATCTCTCTTGCACACATCTTTGAACCTCAGCTGTGGTCGCCCAACTGTTCTCTTGCCATCTGCTAATTGTCCGTAGAAGATATCTTTTGGGATGCGACCATCTTCCATGCGGCGAACATGGCCAAGCCAGCGAAGTCTGCGCTGTCTAAGAAGCGTATACATACTTTGAAGGCCAGCATGTGATAACACCTCGACATTTGTCACTTTATCTTTCCATGAGATGCCGAGGATGCGGCGTAACCTTTGAGGCATGTCATAAAAGGCAACTAAGAAGGGTTGGGCACTGGGCTGACTACCCCATCCTGTCAGAATTATAAGCCCCAAAAACCTCACCAACATTATGAACAAGTCAACTAAAGAAAATAATTTAACTCTTGCCATCCAAGAAAGATGTTGATTCTCTGGTAAAGAGGTGCCATCCAAGACAGATGTTGATTCTCTGGTAAAGAGGTGCCATCCAAGACAGATGTTGATTCTCTGGTAAAGAGGTGCCATCCAAGACAGATGTTGATTCTCTGGTAAAGAGGTGCCATCCAAGACAGATGTTGATTCTCTGGTAAAGAGGTGCCATCCAAGACAGATGTCGATTCTCTGGTAAAGAGGTGCCATCCAAGACAGATGTTGATTCTCTGGTAAAGAGGTACCATCCAAGACAGATGTTGATTCTCTGGTAAAGAGGTGACATCCAAGACAGATGTTGATTCTCTGGTAAAGAGGTGCCATCCAAGACAGATGTTGATTCTCTGGTCAAGAGGCATATGAAGCAACTCAGAGACAACCAAAGGGAGTGTTAGTTCATGACTCACCCTTCTTTTTTTTCAAGAAAGAGAATTAGAGAAAGATGTGAATGAGGTAAAGCCTCCCTGTAGTTCCAAGGAGGTTTCTGAAGAGACAAAGAAAGAATAAAAACTACTGCACTAATAGGAGGTTGTGCCTGGAGGCTGGCAACCTCATCATGTAAAAACAAACTGCTTCAGAGACTACCGCTGCAAGAGGATGTAACTGCTTGGTGCATTCTTCCTGCAAGAGGACCAGTGGTGGCTCCATGCTCTGTAACAAGCGCAAAGGAAAAATGAATTAACAGATGAGATAAAGAAGATATGGAAAAACGTTGAAAGGATGGGACAGGACAGGAAGGCTCGGCATGTTTTTTGTTTGTTGAGAACCAGTGCTTCACAGGCACTGATTAAGATGATGACTTTCTCTGTGTCCCCCTTCTTTGTGGTTGGGGCTTGACAAAGAGTTTTTCTTTAACATATGATGACATTATCTACAGTGTCCCAATATAAAGCGTGCATAATACCATTCAGGCCTTACTGTGGCAAGATTTTCTTCATTAAGAGGTTGTGACAAAGGTTTAGGTAATAAATTTCCAATATCTAGCAAGCACATTTTGAAAAGAACAATCTTCCGAACTTCTAACCGATAAACCGCTGTCAGCCATTGATATCTCCTCTCAATATTCATAGTTACACACGCAAAATTTCCATACAGTTATTATAACAAATGCTGATCCAATCTGGATGGGTGGATGACCACTGGATCTGGTTGATTTCACCACCAGCTGTGTAGGCCAAGATCGGATCTTCGATAGCTCGAGGCATTTGCTGGATATCCCAAATAAGAGCTTGATGGTCATCACCTGAAAGATAATAGCATTCCAAAAAATGACTTCTTTGATCAAAATGAGATATTCCAGACCCAGCTTCTTTAACGGAACAAGAAGAGAAGATGTTGGAAATGATCAGGACCTGTATTGAGAAAACCTGTTGATAGCATTACCAGACAATCCCTGCTCTGGAATCCCCAAGGTAAGAGGGGTAGAGGAACACTAAAGACCACACGGAAAAGAGAACTGGAGACAGACATGAAGGGGATAGACAAGATATAGAAAAAACCTTGAGCTGATGGCACAGGACAGAATGATTCGGTACAAGTTTGTTGAAGGCCTAAGCTCCTTGGGAAGTTGAAAGGTGGAGAAGAAAGAAGCTGCTTTATACTTTTAATTAATCTTCAACGAACAATTACTTTTAATATTTGCCTACAACATGCACATTCTGTCTTTCTATAAAGAATATAAATGTTGAAGGCATAATATAAGCACTGTACATGTGACTGGCTCAAGGTAATTAAACTGTTCAACAGTGTTTTTTCCCTCTACAAATATGTTGCACTTTTATCACATTTCTTTCATTGATGCAAATATTATTTCTATTTCTGTTTATCAGATGTAAACCCCTGAGGGAGATCACCCTATCCAGCAGAAGTCATGTCTCTACAAAGATGCTGCACAATGATGGTACAGGTCCATATCCTTTAATGTAACAACTACTGCTGGCTTTCAGTTTATCACCTTTCAGCTTCCATGTGGAAACAGTCCCAACTATGACAGTTAGGCCATGTCTGCAGAATGGAAGATCGGTTACCACGACAAATATGGGAAATCAACAGCCAGGGATCCAGACCTCTAGGATGAGAGTTCGCTGGGAGGACAACAATCTCTGAAGGACCGAGGAGTAGATTGGAACCAGGCCAGGAGGAAGACAGCCGATAGGATAGTATAGTGCTCTCTCTGGGAAACCTCTACACCCCAGGGTAGAAGAGGAGCCACAAAGTAGTAAAAACCTTTCAGCTTCTTGTGGAAGCACAGGTCTTAAACAAATACTCATGCATTTAGGCATACCTGGAGTCATCCTTATATGACTACCAGCTATGCACAAGGCTATAGTATGTAGATTTGGATGTGAACTTATGTTTGTGAGGCTAATTACATCCTCAATGATTCTTGAAATCAACCACACACTTCCAGGATCCCCCCTGTGGTGAAACTTGTTGAGAACCCAGCAATGCACACTAACCTTGGAGGAGTCACTTGAGCCCCATTCGTAACCCTGTCTTTTACCTAGTTGCCTGCATGCAGGAGGATTTCACTATGGGCCCTATGATAGGCAGGGGGAGCTGAGAAGTGGCTCTGTGTAAGACATGACAATTCCTTACGAGAGCCCAGAACCAGAGCACAGTATCTTAGCTCTGCATATTTGGAGAGTCCCTTGAATGGCGGGGAATGCACTTTATGCCACATGCTTCTTCCTCTTAGCTTAAGACCAGATATGATGATCCTTTAAATGCAAACCAAGCTGGAGCTCATGACTTCAACTCAGTACATTTTGGAATGTCAGAAAAGCTACAGCAATAGCCTAGATCTACAGTGTAGATACAACAAGAACTCTTGAACTTGGTTTTGGCTGCAAAAGAGCAAAAAGCTCACCAGTCCTAGCTAAACAACAAAAACAACACCAAACAAATACACACTAAGCCTTTTTGTCCTGTTCAAGATCTTTCCAAATCTTCTTTATCCTTTTCATATCTACTTCTGTCTTCCAGATGATCACCTTTCAACCTCTGCTGGTGATGACCCGTCCATAGACTCCCTATCAGGGTAGAGGACCAACCTTCTTGTGGCATTGCATCACTCGCCAATTAGTGAGTCTGGTGTGACCTCTACCAGTTGTGCCCTCTAAGGGTTGCAAAGAAGGCCCAAAATATCATCCCCAATTGCCACAGGGGTAAGAGAGTGAAAACTCAAATCCTTGGGTTCGGAAGAAGACCTCTGTCCTGTAGTTATCACTCTCATTAATAGTTCTTCTTCTTCTGTGTTCAGTTTGTAGCCATGCTAAATCTGCAGGCCTGTCGCCCAGATGAAGTCCACAGTCTTTTCCAGCTCCATAGCTTCTGCTTGAGCTCAGCACCTCTTGGCCAGGTCAGACATCGTGGGTCATCTGGGCTGGGCAGTTTAGGAGAATGTGTTCGGGCGTCTGGATTCTGGTTCCACATGGACATTCATCTGTGCGAGATATCCTGAGGTGATAGAGATGGCCAAGTAATCTGCAGTGGCTAGTTCTCAGGCAGAAAATGATGGTCTGTTGGTGTCTGTTTAGTTGGTGGATTGGGTCATCTCCTTCGTCCTTCCACTGGTTTTTTATTAATAGTTACTAAAACTACACCATTTGTGTATTAGGTGTTACTGATGTCCTCCAATTTTTACTGACTAATGTTTTTGATGTAAAAGAAAAGGGCAGGTAAAGTTACACATCCATACCTTACTCTAGTTTAAGATCTTAGTATTTTCCTGGAAGTTTTCAGTCCAAATTTACAACAAGGGTTTCTTACTACCTTCTATCTAAGACAATTATGCAGTATGTAACCACTCAATGCAGTTATGCAGTTCAATGCAGTTATGATTTGTATATTTTGTTTAATGTGAAATAAGCTTATTGCCCTACTGGCTTACAGGCCATCTTGTCCCCACTGGAACTGGTGACAGTGACGTGGGATATTTCCATTTCTGGGTCACATCATTTTTATGTATTTAACTTAGTTCTCACTTTCTTTCTCTTCTGATTTTTTGTTCGTTTGTCTTGAGATTTGTCTTTTAAAAATGACATGATGTTTTATTCACACATAATGGAAAATAAAATTACAATGAATACCCTAATTATAACCGAAAATTAGGTTGAACAGGGAAGACTCTCCAGTGTTGGTGCATGAGCGTAGGTACATGAAGCTCATTTAACGCTGTTCTGCTCTCCTCCCATTTCTTTTAAGAAACATTTAAAAAAAGTTCCTTACAA
The DNA here is from genome assembly GCA_024509875.1 of Oreohelix idahoensis. NCBI lineage: Eukaryota > Metazoa > Mollusca > Gastropoda > Stylommatophora > Oreohelicidae > Oreohelix > Oreohelix idahoensis. Next base: position 42,823 of record JAMPIV010003275.1, on the reverse strand, counting down.
AGGCCCTGTGGACTTAGTTTGCATTTTCTTTGTTGTCCTAGTGTAGATGAATTACCTACTTTTAATTACCATGCCAGCTGTATAACAGAAATAAGATAAACAATCACCTGCAGTACAGATATGGCAGCTTGAGTGTGGGGCCCAGCCTATACCATTGACACAAGCTCTGTGGTTGTTCAGTCTAGCAACTGGTGTACATGGAACACGGACATCAAGAATTATAACCTGGGGAGTGTACATGGAACACGGACATCAAGATTTATAACCTGGGGAGTGTACATGGAACACGGACATTAAGAATTATAACCTGGGGAGTGTACATGGAACACAGACATCAAAAATTATAACCTGGGGAGTGTACATGGAACACGGACATTAAGAATTATAACCTGGGGAGTTTAAGACAAACTGATTGTGAACATGAGGGTCTTGTGTGTTAGGAAATGTGTATCTTAATTCCCTTAATAGATAACAAGCAACTTATTTTAACATGTGACTACTTTCCATTTTCACAGAGCTAGCATTTCAAAATTGGCAGCAGTAGTCCTTCATCTTCTTTTTAATTTCTTCTAGAGCATGCAGCACCTAATACAGCTGGCCTCCTTTCAAGAAGCCTGCATCAAAGCACATCCTGTAGAAGCGGTTTCTTAAGCAATTTGTTTTCTATGATGAGGTTTCTAGCCCCATTCAAACTTAAATTAGTCTCCTTTCACGGCATGCCAGAGGGAGCAACAGTCCTCATTTTTTTTCTTCTTCTGTTCCTGGAAAAGCAGCTGTAGATAATACTGAGCCATACAAAGGAGCCACAAGTCAAATGAACTGAATGAGATGCCATCATGCATATAGATTTTACATTTGTGCTATGTTGTTTAACTAGGAATGCTGAGCTTCTCCCCCTTTTGCAGCCAACACCAAGTTGAAAACTCCTTGGTATTATCTACACTGTAGATCTAGGTTTTTCCTGTGGCTTTTCTGCTATTCCCAAACGTGTTGAAGTCATGAGCTCCAGAGTCTACTGTGCTATATAACATGGTTATAAAAGGTAGTCCCATAGCAGATACTGCAGTAGGGGAGTGAAGTGTTAGAGACTTCACTATACTAGATCCAGCATCGAGAGGTGGGGTGTGACCAGTTCCCTTCCTTGCTGCCTTTTCCTTCCCTAACTCAAGAGCAAAGTCAGGTACCCATTTACAGCTGGCAAGACTGGAGCGTGTCAACACCATGAATTGAACCTGGCACGTATGCCACCACAGACCAGTGCTCTAATCACTGTCAATAGGACACTCGTAACATGGTTACAGGACAAGTAAAACAGCCTAGAAGTTACAGACTTTCATCGGTGGCTGCTTGTGTACAATAGAAGGATTGAAATTGTATGAAAAAGTCCCCAATGTGGAACTGATGACAAGAACCAGACTAAAGCCAATGGAACAAGAGATGAGAAGAAGATGTTGGGAGATGGATATGACACACACTTGAGAAAACCTGCTGACTGCGTAACCAGGCAGTCCTTTGTTTTAGAATACCCTGGGTAAGAGAAGCATAGGTTGACCCAAAAAAACACATGGAGACAGAAAGGAAAATTATGAGGACAATATGGAAAGACCTTGAGCTGATGACATGCTACATAAGGATTTTACATTAGTTTGTTGAAGCCTATGCTCCCTGGGGAACTGAATGGTAATCATTATAGGCCAGTTCCTTCATTTCTTAAGATTCTTCTCTTTTTCTTCTGGTTTGCATCAGGAAGCATTACTGGGAAAATAAATTTTCCCTAAAGGTGCCTGTCACTCCATCAATCCAAGTTTTCTTGCTCCTCGATATTTGGTCACCTCTGAGAATGTCAGGCCATGCTGCTGGATGATTGGAAATTATCCACACATAATGTCCCATCAATGTATCTTGTGTCCCTCATTATCCACACATAATGTCCCATCAATGTATCTTGTGTCCCTCAATGTATTCCTTCACTGGTGCAGTTCCAATGATGTCCCGCACTTCTTTTCTCATTAGGTATTTTTTATTTTGGAGTCTTCTTAGCTACCTTTTTCTGATCAAATATTTAAAAAAAAACTATGAATAAAATAAAAACAGAACCAGAAACATATGGAGGAAAATCTCTGAGGCAGAAATCCAAAACATAAGAAAGAATGGATGGGAAATAATAAGAGTGGAAAGGGACGCGTTGGTAGTTGAGTTATGTCTCTGCCTTTTGCCTTTTGCTTCCATAGGGTGACATGGGTTGATGATGATAATAAGGTGAATTTCCTTTCTTTTCTAGATAAGTATGCATAAGTGGAGATGAGCTGGGTATGTTGTTATTGATCCAGCAGATGCTCTCGCCCTTCAGCCCAATGCCATGTTGCGATAACCGCATGTTTTCGCAGGTCGTATTGTTTCTCCGTACATGATGAACTGGGTATGAGATGAGGAGACCAATGTCTTAGCAAAAATCAACAACCACTGAGAGGAAAGCCAGAAAGAAACCAGTGGTACACAAAGAAACAGATGCAGGAGAGCCACTCTGACAAAAATACCAGACAAGAACCCATCATGGATAAGAGATAAAGAGAGTGGGAGGAAATGACAATCAAACATTTGCATGTTGACACTTGCCTTATACAATCAAGACAGCGAGGCACAGAATGCTGACTTAAGTCCTTATTTTGTTTGTTTGTTGGTTTAAAAAAAAAGTCCACACATGGTTAGGAAATATTTATGAAGAACTAAATGAAAACAAACCTGAGGAGGATATCTGAAACTTCATTAATAAAGGCAGTCATTGTGTCAGACTCTCAGTTTCATGCTTTGACAGGTTCAAAATGGTTGGCTATGGCATGAGTGGAAAACATTCATAGAAGCTTCGAGTCTGCAGGAGCTGGTGTGGATCTACTGTCCTGGTCATGCAGGGGTATGTGGTAATGAGAGAGCTGACAGACTAGCATCAAGAGCACCCACAGTGGGGACACTGGATATGGATAAGGGAGAAAAAGAATACTGAGAACAGTTAATGATCGCCTACTAGAGAATGACACTGCAACAGATGAATCATCAAGGTTAAGACTTGGAATATGGCGTCAAACGTAAGGCTAGCAGAGATGGACGTATGAGAGGATGCATCTGTCGTGTATACAACCAGCGAGCTACAGGAACAGTTAGCATTCACACTCTTCTACATATACTGAGGGAGACTGAGTACCTATAGGTTTGCCTGGAGTGCAATGATGTCGATTATGTTCAACAATAACAAACCTGAGGTTAAAGAAAAATATTATCATAACTACAAAAACAAAGGATAATTAAAACAAACACAACAAATACATACACCCTCTTAGTTCCAGGAGTCTCTGAGGAAACAAAGAAAGAACAAGACTACAAGCATGTCTTAAAAAGCAACTACCATGATGCTGTGCAATGAAGCTGGCAACCTGATGATGTTAGACAAAATTGCTACAGACATAGCCACCAAAACAGCACATGAATACTTTGGTGCAGGCTTCCTGCAAGGAGACAAAGCTGCAGTGGTGGGTTCATGCTCCACAGGCAGTGAAAAGAGAATGATGGGACCAAAGACGCAGCAACAGTGATAAATACAGTCAGCGATCCATAAAATGACTGCTTGCATCAGGGTCAGCAAACTACTCCACCTTTGCTGTAAACAGCATCACAACGTAACAAATGTCCTTTTCAGGACGAACGCAGAAGAAGAGAGAATGATTATATATATATATCACATGTCAGGCTGCAGGTATTTCTCACCTCTAGTGCATCAAGAGCCATTGTAGCCAGGTAGTTGGGGTCCTGTTTGTTCCAGGCAAGTCTCAGCAGTGGCACATGCTGTTGATCTTCATAGATGATAGTGGAATGTTCCAGGTGACGCAGATCAAACATTCGAACAGATCCATCTGCACCTGAACAATATAAGACTACTTAACCCTGACACACACAGGTGAATAAGGGCTGAAAATCTGTCAGCACCATCACCATAACTCTTCTGGTCCCCAAGAAGCATAGGTCTACAACAAACTCATGTCGAGTCTTCCTGTTGCTTACTATCAGCTCAAGGTCTTCCTAATCATTTTCACTTCTGTCTCCAGCTCTCTTCTCCATGTGTTTTTTTGGTCTATCTCCACTTCTCTTACCTTGGGGATCCCAGAACAAGAACTGACTGATAATTCTACCAACATGTCTCCCCTCAATGTGTGTCCTATCCATCTTTTTCTCATCTCTCTCTCCACTGGCACTTGTCTGGTTCTTGTCATCAGTTCTACATTAGTTATCTTGTCATACCATTTTAACTCTTCTATTCTACGCAAGCATACATTTACGAAAGTCTGTAGCTTTTCAATTGTTGTTTTTTTGCTGTTCTCCATGTTTCAGAGCCATACAATAGGACTGAGTTGACATTTGAGTTGAAGATTCTTATTTTTGTGTTGGATTTGATTTCCCTTGATCTCCTTATATTTCCCAATGCAATGAAAGCTCCTCTAGCTTTTTTTGTATTCTTATTTTGATATCACTGTCTGTCCCTCCAACTTTGTCTATATTGCTACCAAGATATGTGTATGATTCTACAATGCACCTCCATACCAGTGAACAAATCTACAGTTTAGTAAAACAACAGTTTTCAAACAGCCACTGTGTACTTACTTTACTTTACTATTCCATTCTTGTCGTGAACCATTGTGGGGAGCTGACGTTTTCATTCTTAAGTCAAGTGTGTCGTAGTGGCCGATGTGAGTTTGTGTTGTAGGAATTCTGTAATATTGTCTACCCTGCCCCGTAGTTGTTCACAGGGGTCTATTATGACAATGCCCTACAACCTGTTTTACTTTACGGCCCACTGAAGTGCCCTACAAAATTCCACAGCACACTATAATATTTAAGTAGCTGAATATGGTCAATTTTTATTTTTATTTTCTGCAATCATAAGATAACGCTCTCTAATTATTTGTCATGAATTGGTGAATGATGATAATTCAATTTATTATATGTAAAATTGCATGTGTGGGTCTCTTTTTTGTAATACTTTACCCTAACATATAATTTTGTATGCCATTATATGCTGTATTCTGCCTGGTGACACGGCACACTCTTCTTGTTACTTCACAAAAGCCAGATCCAAACCTCAGAAATGAGGTATCTGAGGAAGGTGATTGAAGTAACAAGAAGAGACATGGTCCGCAACCATATGATACGTCAAGGCCTAAAAACCCAACCCCTGCAGACCCAAGTAGAACAGTCCCAACTGAGATAGTTTGGCCATGTCTGCAGAATGGGAGAAGATCGGCTACCACGGCAAGCATCGAAAACTAACAGCCAGGGATCCAGACCTCCAGGATGACCCAAAGTCCGCTGGGAAGACAACATTATACAATCTTTGAAGAACCAAGCCAGGAGGAAGACAGCCGACAGAATAGTATGGCGCTCTCTCTTACAAACCTCGACACCTCACGGTAGAAGAGGAACGACTAAGTAAGTAAGTAAGACATGGCACACTAGGCAGGCAGGCATCTACAGCACACCCGTCACAGAGCACTGTATTAAGAGACAAAGAAAGAATTGAACTAATGCTCCCTCAGGCATATCGTGGAAGGTGACCAATATGAGGTTGTGCATGAGGGTGGCAACTTCATCATGTACAACTAGCTGCTACAGAAACATCTGATGAAAGAGCATGTGAATGCTTTGTGCAGGCTTCCTGCGAGGGGACCAGCTGCAGATGTGGTTCTATGCTCCATAGGGAGCAAAGAGGAAAACCCTGATGATCTGTTTCTTGGTCTTCCTCATGGCCTAAAACTAAATCTTCTACTGTTGTAGGCATGTAGTGGTCACTGATCAGGCTCTATTGTCACGAGATGGCCAAACTACTTAATTCTCTGTCTCTCTATATATCACAGTGGAACAAGAGCTGAGAAGAAGACGCTGGCGATGGATAGGACACACAATGAGGAAACCTGTCGATAGCATTACAAGGCAGTCCTTGTTCTGGAATCCACAGGGAAAGAGAGGCAGAGGTAGACCAAAAAACACATGGAGAAGATAGCTGGATACAGAGGTTAAAATGATGAGGAAAACATGGAAAGAACTTGAGCAGATGGCACGGAACAGGAAGACTTGGCATGTGTTTGTTGAAGGCCTATGCTCCTCGGGGAGCTAAAGGGTATTGATTGATTGACTATATATCGTGCATGTAGTTCCTACAGTTTTTCTGATGTCATCAATTCTCATTCTGTCTCTCCTGGTAAGATTAATGGCTCTTCTTTAGCATTTCATCTCGCACAGTGTGGCTTTCCTCTCCTGTGCTCCGGTTCAGAGACAATGTTAAATACTGGCAAGCAAACAGGTAGGACACACACTGAGGAAACCTGTTGATAGCACTACAGGGCAGACCGAGAAGCACATGGAGAAGAGAGCTGGAAACAGAGGTGAAAATGATGAGGAGAACGTGGAAAGAACTTGAGATGATGGCACGTGACAGAAGGACTTGGCATGTGTTTGTCAAAGGCCTATGCTCCTTTGGGAGTGGAGGGTTATGAATGAAACAGGTAGTAAGAATATACTATTTATCAACTGCAACTTAGTTTCCATACTAATATTCAGATGCTTCACTCGTGGTGACAATTGGTAAGTCACTGCACTGGATCTTTGACATCTTGTTTCAACTTCTGTCGAGTCTAACATTTTTCACACAGGTGAGTAAGGACATACCTGTGTAGTTTCCAGGAGACTCAGAGAAGACAAAGAAAGAACAATATTACTACTTCCTGCAGGCCTGTCACGAAAGGAAACTAATACGAGGTATGTGCATGGGGCAGGTAACCTCATCAGGTTGTTATGGACTAGAAGTTTTTGTGATCTGGCGATGGTGGGGTGTCAATAAACAATGGCACAATATTTCAAAAACGAAATGGCCAAATGCAACTTGATCAACAGCACTCCTGAACTTCTAGATCACACGTAACATCTTTAATAACGTCCACTTAAACTTCTCTTCATATAAAATCTGTGATCATAATTGTATCACATAATCTACTTTTTTTTTTCTCTCGTACGCCTGCTATTACTCTAGGCGAAATCTCAGGTTAGCATATCTAACCTAAGACTGATTTTACGTGAGTATCCCTTTTTTCTTGCACAGAGACAGGTGTCCCTCACCATTCAGGCAGATACTCGCCGATTTCTGAGGTATCCATTAGAGCTGGGTCGGCTCAGGAGCCGCCAGTCCCTGGTCGACGACACTTCTTCAAATGTTCTCGCCAGGGCTCGAGTTAATCCAGTCCAAATCCCGGTTGACGAAAAATCTTCAAATGTCCTCGCCCAGGTTTGATCCTGGGTCATCCGGTCGCCAGCGCAGTGTGGTAACCACTACGCTAGCGTGGCTCCCACATAATCTACTTAATTATAACTCAGTCATTCATCGAACATCTCAGCGCTTCTCTGCACATAAATATTGTATACACGTATTCTATGCCAAGTCCACTGGCAGGTAATTATTAAATATCAATCACAATGATTTTGACACGTCCATATTATATTTACGAGGGGCGTTCAGAAAGTAATGCACCACATCGTTTTTCTCAGGAGCTGTTTATTCAAAAAGCATGAAATTTATACACAATATACATGGATATGTCATGTAAACATTGGTATTATTCAACATAATCCCCATCAACTTGTACGGCTTTATGCCAGCGCAAAACAAGTGCATGTATTCCTAGCCCGTACCAGATTTTGTCTTGATCATGTAGCCATTTCTTCGCTGCATGAATCACTCCTTCATCATCTTCAAACCTTGTCCCACGGAGCGCATCTTTAAGTGGACCAAATAGATGAAAATCAGAGGGTGCCAAATCGGGACTATAGGGTGGATGGGGTAGTACAGTCCAACACAATTTGGTGATTGCTTCCCGTGTTGCCAGACTTGTGTGAGGTCACGCATTGTCGTGAAGGAGAAGCAGGTCTGCTGGATTCTTGTTTGGCCGAACTCTGCGAAAACGTTGATTGAGTTTTTTCAATGTCTTAATGTAAGCTTGCGAATTGATTGTCTCTCCTCTTGGCATAACGTCCACAAGAATCACACCTTCAATGTCCCAAAAGACAGTTATCATGACCTTTCCAGCTGAAGGAATTGTCATGAATTTCTTTCTTCGTGGTGATTGCGGATGATGCCACTCCATTGACTGTCTTTTTGTCTCAGGTTCAAAATGATGTGCCCAGGTTTCGTCACCTGTAACCTGGTCAAAAGGTTCTCTCCATCAGCATTGAAACGCTCCAACAATTCAGAAGACATTGCTTTTCTTTGCAATCGGTGGTCATTTGTGAGACTTCGAGGAACCCATCTTGCGCAAACCTTACAAAATCCGAGAGTTTTTATAACTGCATTTGCACTACCAATGCTGACTGACAGCTGTAAGGCCAATTGTTGAGTGGTGATTCGCCTATCAGTAACAATAATGCCCTCAGCGCATTTCAACATTTCTGCGTTAGTGGCTGTGGCAGGACGTCCACAGCGCGGCCGATCAAGCAGCTCCGTATCTCCACTTCCTGATTCTTTGATTCTCTGAACCCAGCGACTGACTGTACTCCTGTCGACTGCAAAACTTCCATACACATCACATAGACGCTTGTGAATGTTCACAACAGTTTCCTTCTCTGCAACGAGAAATTCTATCACAATTCGCTTCTTATAACGCAAGTTGCTAACACGCTCCATTTCAACGGTTTATGGCAGCCGTATTATTTGGCCGGTTGCGGTTCAATTTGGTGCACACAAGTGGCACATGCCATATTTGAAGTGTGCAAACTTTCATGCTTCTATCTTCATTATTAGCTGAGAAAAACGATGTGGTGCATTACTTTCTGAACGCCCCTCGTATATTCCCTTTTTATCCATGTACATGTATCCGACATTTTCCTGTAATATTATATCACTGAGAGATGACTCCTTCATAAGATTCAACACTGCCTATAACATAGCCGGTCCATACGGACATATTCCAGACAATCCACATAGCTAGTCTATTAGCAGAATTCAACACGCACAGAGAGGAAAGCCAAAACAAAACTCTGGTACACTAAGAAGCAGATGCAGAAGAGCCACTCTGACAAAAAATATAAGAAAAGAACACATCAGGAGGTAAGAGATACAGAGAGAGTGGGAGGAAGGACAGGCAAACATATGCATGTTGACACTTGCCTATGCAATCAATACAGCAAGTTCTTAAGAAAAAAAGGGCATATATATATATATTTTAACAACAATTCCAAACAATGATCCCGCCACTGCTGCAGACAATTTCACTTCCCAATATAAGACCATACGTGGTGCACACAAAGGCTCATAACTTATGTAAAACAAAGTGCTTCAGAAATCACCACGGCAAAAGCTCGGTGCAGGCTTCCTGCAAGGGAACCAGTTACAGTAGTGGTTCCATGCTCCGTAGGGAGTGAACAAGAAAATGATAACAATGATTTCTAAACGATAAAACTTACCAACGCTGGCAAACATATCTCTGCCTCCGCCAGCTCGGCTGAACGCTATGTCATAAACCTCTTTGTCATGAGCTATTAGCTGTGTCTTGACATGTCCAGACACCATGTTTACCCGGCCCATCACTTGCCCTGTCTATATGTAGAATGATTTTTTTTAAAATGGATGATAGCCAAATTTTTTGACACATGAAAAATAAAATTAATTGACTACAAAACAGTTCTACAGAATTTTAGTTCATCTGAATAAAATAGTTCTACAGAGTTTTAATTCAACTAAAGTCAAACAGTGGCGCGCCAACGCGGTAAATTAAAAAAAATGCGCTCCGAAATCCATACCGGAAATCTGAAGGAACCGGATTATCGATGGCCGGATTTTTTAATGTCAACTGTATTCTCAACAATGCTGTTTAATCCCTGTCTAAGCAGTACAAAGGTATCCTCAGAAATTTACAAGTGCAGTACTTTTTTTATATTGTCTTTTATTTTGAATTTACATGCAAAAAAATAAAGTTAATTTAAAACCTTTACTAATCATTTATAATAATAAGAATCTAAATTGTGAAGTCAGTTCTATTGTATGGCCCTAAAACAATTAGAACAACAAAAACTAACCAGACTTTCATAAATGGGTGCTTGCGAAGGACAGAACGCTTGAAATGGTACGAAACTGTCATCAATGTGGAACTGATGACAAGAACCAGTGGAACAAGAGATGAGAAGAAGACGCTGGAGGTGGATAGGACACACATTGATAAAACATGATGAAAGCACTATCAGGCAGCCCTTGTTCTGGAATCTCCAGGGTAAAAGCAGCAGAGGGTAAAGAACTGGAAACAGAAATTAAAATGATGAGGAGTACATGGAAAGACCTTAAGCGGATGGCACAGGACAGGAAGACTTGGCATATGTTTGTTGAAGGCCTATGCTCCTTGGGGAGCTATTGGGTAATGAATCAGCTATGCACAAAATTATTCGAAAAACTTCAGTCATTCTGAAGCAGTCTAGATGTTAAGGTACTCATATCTTAACCTTGGGCTGGGCTGATTACCAAAGGTTTCCAAATATTTTCCTCATGAAAGAAATTGTTTTAAGTCTGTGTTATTAAATTTTCACAATGTATGGCTCTACTTTCTTCTTTTTTTAAATTAATTTTTTTGGTTAAATTCTGCTCATGAAGTTGTTCAAAGGACATGTCCTCCTGTCATATTTCTTTGGCATCTATTGTGTCTGGAATCTGTAAAACAGCCAGAGCTAGTATGCACACACAGGAGACACAATGTATTACCACACATTGCTTAACAAAAATAAATGTTTGAAAATGAAGTACAACTGTTTCACCTCTAGTCCCCATATGGTGCAGGTTGTGTCAATGCTTGATGTCCCAAGAAGGTTTGGATCCACTTCATTCCAGTCAAAGGAAGTCAATGGGGCACAGAAGTCTGAGTTCTTGTTCTACAAAAACACACAGTTGAAACCAAAATAAAATACAAAGCCACCAAGTACAACTATAAATGATAATGCGTAACGAATTAAAAAAGAAGGACTTGATATGATTTTGTTGAAGGCCTAAGCTACTTAGGGAGTAGGGAGCTAATGGGTAATGAATGAGTAAAAATGACTGGTTAATGACAAACAAAAACTGATGAAAAGAAATCAAAACATAAGCTTTATTTCTAATGGCGACCATTAAAATAAATGATGAAATAAATAATCAAAATCGAAACAACAACTTTTATTGCAAATGGTTAATGACTTGATAACAAGTAATGTAAGAGAGAAAAGCGGACTGATCTTAAAGGTGACGAACTGGAACGACACTTTATGAAGGACTGTAGTGGGTTTGATGGTATTGTATGATGGTGATATTACTATGTGTGATGCATGAGGTCAGCTGTGAAGGCTCCTGAGATAAAATGTAGCTGTGAATTGTCAGAAGGCCCTTCTTGCTACCACTACGACCTCACGCCTATCTTTTTTTTTTTTACTAATGAATGTGACTACGTTAAATGTCTAGGGTAATGATATGTAATGTGTTGTGGTAGTTTACAGACACACACACAGATATTTACTAAGTCTAATAATATTAATAAAATGTTATAATACACGGAACTAACTCAGTTGTGTAAAATTTTGATAGTAATTTTCTTACATTTATTTGTTCTGGACCAAGGTTTTATTTTGGCCAGAACATATGAAAAGTTTTAGAAATTATGAAAAATGCATGAATATTACATAATAAATGCAAGGTGTGTACATATATGTTACTAGACTAGTTAATTTTATTATTGGTTATAGTAGTAATCTATTGTGGGAGAACTTTTACTGGATGTGCTGTTGGGGTGGCCTCATCACTCCCTGTCTATGGAGATTACACATTGTCCAGTTAATTGATGGAATTTTTATGGGTGTGTTTCTAATTAAGTTGAGTTGGTGAACTCTCAGCAGACCAGCACGGGTCCACTCTGGTAAAATTCAACGACTCATTTGACACCGCATTGGTGCCAACTGAAACTCACAGCTCAGAAATATGAATATAGTACACAGTTAAATAAATGCTAGCAAAACTCAGCTGAGCTGCTGGCCTTATGATGGCGTCCCTCTAAATACTTCAATAGCTTCTGGGAATTTACACCACTTGATAATTCACTGTGTCTACAAGGACAGCTAATACTGAATGGCACAAAATGCGCGTCTGAGCGCCGATAATATCTTCATCTAGGGCCAATCGCTGCCTTTTCTTTTTTCAAATTCAAATATCCTACCACAAAGTCATTTCAGTCAGACCTCAGTCAAGTATGCCTTATTGTCTGTTGGTCCGTCCGTCTCTACTTGCGTTTCACAAAAAAAACACACTTGTTTTTTTTAACCAACCCTGCTTTCCCCTACACAATTCTGCCTTTAAAAGTTATTTTTAGCCACAATTCACCATCCCACCCCGTCTCTTCATTCCACTAGATTTTAGCACTTGCGTCTTTCAAGGCCACAACTTTTTTTGAAAATTAGTGACATGTTTTATCCCACTGCAGACGTTCGCTGATATGAACAACACAGTCTTTTGTCAACATCTTTCGTATTATCTGTCCGTCTGTATAAATGAAAGCGTATTATTTCACTGCTCAAGATGGGCCATCCGGCCAGCTAGGTTTTATATTCCTAACATTATTATTAAGAAAAGTGACTTTTCAAATATTTTCTAGAATTTTCTGGAACGCGCTCATCACTGCATTCAAATAAATGGGCTAAGTTATAGCAAAAGCGTCCAATAAATGACTGTGGCGTATAATATCCAAGGTCCCTTTTGTCGATTTCTTTACTTTATGTCAACTTGGGGACGTGACTTTTTCCTCCTTTCCCCACCAATTTGCGTCCTTTTAGCATTGCTAGTTTCAAGCACGCGTTCAGTCAGATTTTTCCTTTTGATCGTTTTGCCTTCAAGTCTAACAATTTAATTTCCATGGCGGGTAATGACCCGCGGCGTGGGCGATCATGTATTCTAGCAGCTTACGCATTAGTTTTTATCCCTACGTTGTATCATTGGAGATATTTTAACGTTGTATCATTGTTAATTTTGTGACACATCTCCCCACTTGAAAACATGCCTAAGGCAAGTTCTAAAACCAGTGATACACATAGATAAAATCTCTCCTTACGCCTGCCATTACTCTAATTTTGATCACAGGGGTGCCGACTGAGGAAATCTGCACCGACATTCAATTTGCCTGGGATATATTGGATACTAAACTGATAAGGTTGAAGCAATAAAGACCACCTCAGCAATCTTGCGTTTTCATGCTTAGCCTGAGATAAGAATACGAGAGGCTGATGGTCCGTCTCGACCACAAAAGTCCTACCATACAGATAGATTTGAAACTTCTTTATTGCCCAGACTAACGCTAAACATTCTTTTTCGCTTGTGGAGTATCCTTGTTCCGCCTTATTCAATTTGCGGCTTGCATAAGCGACTGGTTTCAGTTCCCCATCAGGTGAAGATGATCTTTGCAACAAAGCCGCTCCGAGTCCTACATTACTTGCATCGGTTCTTAAGACAAAATCCTGTGTCAAATCAGGTAGTTTGAGAATAGGCTTGCTAGTGAGTTTTTCCTTTAATTCTTGGAACGCTAATTCACTTTGCGCAGTCCAATTAATTTTATCTGGAAGTCCCTTGCGAGTCAGATCAGTCAGAGGAGCACAAATAGAGTTAAAATCTTTGATATATTTTTGATAAAATCCGCATAACGACACGAATGATCGCACATCCTTTTTTGTTTGTGGTCTAGGTGCTCTCTGCAGTTTTTTCCAAGTTCTTGGGATCAGGGGTCATGCTACCCTGATATACAGTGTGTCCCAAGAATTCCAACTCTTTGCATCCAATGCAACATTTTGTTGGCCTAGCAGTCAAGTTCGCCTCCCTAAGCCTATTAAATAACATTTCTAGAGCTTCAATGTGTTCTTCAAATGTCTCTGTGGCGACGAGAATATCATCCATGAAATTCGTGATACATGGGTTATTCAGGGGATCCAACAATTTGCGCATCATCCTTGAAAATACACTCGGAGCATTTTTCAGTCCGAATGGTAGCATGTTGAATTCATAATGTCCATCTGAAGTGCTAAAAGCCAAATAAGGTCTCACTTCAGGCTTCACTGGGATCTGGTAATAGCCTTTACTAAGATCCACCTTTGAAAAGTATTTTGCCTTGTTCAGTCTGGCAAATAACTGTTTTGTGTCTGGTAATGGATCCACTTGTCCTTCTGTGACAGCATTCAGTTTCCTGTAATCTATGCACAGTCTGTGTTCCCCAGACGGTTTTCTCAACAATACGACACTAGAGCTAAAAGATGATTCACTGTGTGAAATAATCCCCTCCTTCAACAAATAATCTATTTCTTCCTTCAATGCCTTCTCCTTCGCGAACGGAATAGAATAGGCTCTCATACAGATTGGGTTTGAGTCTACCAGTTTCATGTCATACTGTAGCAAATTTGTATGGCCTGGTTTATCTGTTAATACATCTGTATGTTCCTCCAGAACCTGTTGAACTCTTTCCCTCTGGTTTTTAGTCAGGTGCTTACTGACTTTTACCTGTGCTGCTGTTTCACAAGGATGTAATGGGTATTCATGTGAGGTGAGTGGTTCCTTTTGCATTTGAGTTGCGATAGCTAAGGTCAGTAAGGGGGTGCTTTCCTGGAGTGGTCTGTCCAGATACTTCTTTAACAGGTTTACATGATAAACTTTCTCCTTCCCCTTTTTGTCAATTTTATAGTTTGTTCTAGACACCTTCTCTAGAACAGTATATGGACCTTGCCATCCAATTTGTAATTTATTCTGGCTCCCGGGTAGTAGAAGCAGCACCTTCTCTCCCACTGCCAGTTCTCTGTCCTTTGCCTTCCTATTAAAATATGCTGCATGTTTCTTCCTGGCTTGTTTCAAATTATCATTTGCCAGTTTCCATCCAGCTTTCAAATGAGTGGTCAGTTCGTTCACGTATTGATAAGATGAGGTAACAGTCTCTTCCGCCTTCTCATCTGTCCAGGTCCTTAATAGTGCTTCTAATGGACCTTTTATTGGCCTCCCAAATAGCAGAGTTGCGGGAGCCATCCCGGTTGAACTATGTGGTACCTCCCGGTACGCAAACAATGCGGCGGGCAGGAATTGATCCCACAGATCCGGTTTTTCGTGTGCCAGCTTTCTCAGGATAGAAATGAGAGTCCCGTTGAACCTCTCTACCTGGCCGTTCCCTTGCGGATGGTACGGACTACAATGAAAGTGTCTGGCTTGAAATAGCTTAAAAACTTCTTCCGTTAGTTTCCCCTTGAACTGAGAACCATTATCCGTCAAGATTTGATGCGGGAATCCTAATCGGGTAAATATTGTAAGTAGTGCCTCTGCTACATGTTTTGAATCAATTGATGGCAGGGCTACCGCCTCTCCCCACATAGAACAAGTGTCCCCCAGAGTAAGGATGTAACTGTTCCTCCTCTTGGTCTGAGTGAGAGGTCCTACAATATCCACTGCAACCCTCTCAAAAGGTGTTCCCACTATGGGCATTTCCCCTAGAGTTGCAGGAGCAGTCCAGTGCTTTGGAGCTACCCTTTGACATTCTGGGCAGGATTTGACATATCTTTTTATATCCTCCGTTATCCCTGGCCAGAAGTAATGACAAGCTATACGCTGTCCTGTGGCGCTGATCCCCATGTGACCACTGAAGGGAATCGCATGCCCGAGTTCCATCACTTTATCCCTATATGAAGTGGGAAGAACCAGCTGGTTGTGACCATTTGTTCCAGTTCCGGCCTTCCTGTATAAGAGTTTGTTCTTCATAAAATATTCCCCCCTTGCTCGGAGGTGTGTGGCATTTGGGCAATTTTTTAAAACATGGCTTGAGTGTCCTATCCTCAGCCTGCGCCTTCCTCATCTCCTCTGGATGAGCATTTATAGGTTCACCTTCTTCCTCCTTCTTCTGTGACCTGGTCTGCACTGTCGCCATGATCACAGGTTTCTCGGGATTCCCCAAGAAGACGTATCTACACCCCAATATCAGAGGGTAGATTGGTTCATCTATCACTGCTGCTCTGATTTCTCCTTCCACATAGCGAGTTTTCACCGTTATCCTTGCGATGGGAAGTGTCATGAGTGGTATGTCCTTAGTTGCCCCTTGTATTTCCACGGTTTCTGTGGTATACTGACTTGGGTCCACTAGGCTAGACTTCACAACTGAATCATAATCCAAACCTGTATCATAAAGGCACCTTATGGTGACCCCATTACAAATAACATCCTCACAAACTGGGGGGTGATAAGGTTCCTGCTGTCCCTTAGGATTAACCTTTAATCTTTGAGTCCCCGACTTCATTGCAGCAATGTCTGAAGGTTTCCTTCTACAAAATTCGGTGTTATGGTTATCTTTCTTGCACCATTTACACCATCTTTTTCCTTGGTTAAACGGTTTTCTTTCATTGGATTTTTGGTCATTGAACTGTGAGTTTCTGTCTCGGTAGTCATTTCTTGGCCGTTCAAAGTTTGTCCTACCTTTATTTCCCTGCTCTCTATTATCAAATTTATTAAATTGCTGTGGAGTTTTAAAATTGTCTATGTGCTTCTTTTTAGCACCACTTACCTCTGCCTGGGCTGCCTGATACCTTTCAGCGACATTTAAAACCTCCCCCAACTTCTCTGCACCTTGTTCCATGAGAAATTTTCTCATGTCTGGAGCCATGGACTCTCTCAATTGCTCAATCATGATCATTTCTTTGAGATCTTGGGTCTTCCCCAGAGCCGTCCATTTCTCCAAATAGGTTTCTAGTCTGGCAGAGAATTGGTGGTATGTCTCCCCAGACAACAGTTTGGCATTTCTAAATTTCCTACGATAAAATTCCCCATTTTTTTTCGTACCTCAATAACAACGCCTGCTTTAACGTCATAATTCTCCTGGTCTTCTCTGTTCATTTTTGCGAAGACTTCGTAAGAAGTACCTCTCAGTCCCTGTGATAGCTTTAAACTCCACCTCTCTCTCTCTAACCCATATGTAGTAGCTAATAACTCAAAACGTCCTAGGTACCCCTCTATGTCATCGTCTTTTTCAACAAAATGGTCTAAATGAAACCCCATAGCTGAGTTTGAGGCTCCCAGACTGGGCGTAGCATCTGAGGCAAAAGGGCTGGCACCATTTTCAGGAGCCGGGCCTTGTAGCTCCAGCTCCCTGAGTCGTAATTCGTGCTCCCTCTGCAACCTTCTATCTTCTGCCTCCCTTTCGGCAGTCAACCTTTTATCTTCTGCCTCCCTTTCGGCAGTCAATCTTTTTTCTTCTGCCTCCCTTTGCTGTCGTTTTTCTTCTGCCTCAATCTGCAGCCTCTTAATTTCTCTATCAGCCTCAATTTGTAACCTCTTCTCTTCAGCTACCTTTCTATCTTCCCTTTCAATATATTTATCACATTCAGCCGTTACATATTGAATTAAAATCTGACCCTCCATTCCCATCTCCTTTGCGGTCAGCACAGCAGCTGATCTAAATTTTGCCAGCTCCGCCATACTTTTTAAACAAATCTAGCAATGTGTAAGATAAAATTTCCAACCACTAAAGTACTTATAATTACTCTAATCTAAAATAATTCTAATTAATTAATTAACTACCACTGGCTGTGAAGATTCACCAACTTTTATTTTCAGGGACACTTTTAATTTTAAGGGACACTTTTAATTTTTATTATGTGTTCCCCTAATCTAATTCTCCCCCCAGGAGATCCTAATATATTTAATGGGCTAATTATCCCGGGACAAAGAGACCCCAATATATGTAGTGGGTTTGATGGTATTGTATGATGGTGATATTACTATGTGTGATGCATGAGGTCAGCTGTGAAGGCTCCTGAGATAAAATGTAGCTGTGAATTGTCAGAAGGCCCTTCTTGCTACCACTACGACCTCACGCCTATCTTTTTTTTTTTTTACTAATGAATGTGACTACGTTAAATGTCTAGGGTAATGATATGTAATGTGTTGTGGTAGTTTTCAGACACACACACAGATATTTACTAAGTCTAATAATATTAATAAAATGTTATAATACACGGAACTAACTCAGTTGTGTAAAATTTTGATAGTAATTTTTTTACATTTATTTGTTCTGGACCAAGGTTTTATTTTGGCCAGAACATATGAAAGGTTTAGAAATTATGAAAAAATGCATGGATATTACATAATAAATGCAAGGTGTGTACATATATGTTACTAGACTAGTTAATTTTATTATTGGTTATAGTAGTAATCTATTGTGGGAGAACTTTTACTGGATGTGCTGTTGGGGTGGCCTCATCACTCCCTGTCTATGGAGATTACACATTGTCCAGTTAATTGATGGAATTTTTATGGGTGTTTTAGGAATTAAGTTGAGTTGGTGAACTCTCAGCAGACCAGGCGCTCACTTAACTTGAAGGTGTAGCTCTGGTGCTGAGATCTGGTGGCCCCACCTCTCCGTGCTTGGGGGCAATATCAGAAATCTGGTGGCCCCACCTCTCCGTGCTTGGGGGCAATATCAGAAATATGGTGGCCCCACCTCTCCGTGCTTGGGGGCTATAATAGGCTGCTCTGACCAAATATTACTGCACGGGTCCACTCTGGTAAAATTCAACGACTCATTTGACACCGCATTGGTGCCAACTGAAACTCACAGCTCAGAAATATGAATATAGTACACAGTTAAATAAATGCTAGCAAAACTCAGCTGAGCTGCTGGCCTTATGATGGCGTCCCTCTAAATACTTCAATAGCTTCTGGGAATTTACACCACTTGATAATTCACTGTGTCTACAAGGACAGCTAATACTGAATGGCACAAAATGCGCGTCTGAGCGCCGATAATATCTTCATCTATGGCCAATCGCTGCCTTTTCTTTTTTTCAAATTCAAATATCCTACCACAAAGTCATTTCAGTCAGACCTCAGTCAAGTATGCCTTATTGTCTGTTGGTCCGTCCGTCTCTACTTGCGTTTCACAAAAAAAAAACACACTTGTTTTTTTGAACCAACCCTGCTTTCCCCTACACAATTCTGCCTTTAAAGTTATTTTTAGCCACAATTCACCATCCCACCCCGTCTCTTCATTCCACTAGATTTTAGCACTTGCGTCTTTCAAGGCCACAACTTTTTTGAAAATTAGTGACATGTTTTATCCCACTGCAGACGTTCGCTGATATGAACAACACAGTCTTTTGTCAATATCTTTCGTATTATCTGTCCGTCTGTATAAATGAAAACATATTATTTCACTGCTCAAGATAGGCCATCCGGCCAGCTAGGTTTTATATTCCTAACATTATTATTAAGAAAAGTGACTTTTCAAATATTTTCTAGAATTTTCTGGAACGCGCTCATCACTGCATTCAAATAAACGGGCTAAGTTATAGCAAAAGCGTCCAATAGATGATTAGGATAGTATGCCAAACCTTCTGGTTAGTGATAAAAACTTTAAGAAAAAATAATCAAAATCAGAACAATAATTTCTACTGGCATTGGTTAATGACAAACAAAAGCTAATGACAAAATAATCTAAAAAAAAACAAAAAAACAATAATTTGTATTGCCAATAGTTAACGACAAACAAAAACTGATAAAACAATAATCAACATCAAAACAATCTAACTACCCATGAATGAAAACTGAACAAGGATAATTCACTAGCAGGCACTGATCACAGGATACCACAACAGATTCACAGATGCCCCTCATGGCAGGAGAAGCAAACATTACATACATTGTTTAGTAAACATTCAAGTCTGGTCTCCGTATCTCCAACCCTCCAGACTCTCAAGTAGTCGCCAGATGTTGCCAGAAGGTCAGGGAATATACCTTTCTGTCAGGATAAGGGAAAAAAACAAACAAATACATAAAAACAAAAATCAGGATGTCAAGAAGGAATAAAACAAAAGCCAAATTAATCTTCTTTATTGGTTTCTCTTTTCTGTCCTTTTTTTTTTTTTTTTTACATTTAAGCTAAGGTGGAGATTTTTTCTAAGGTCAAAATGCACAGAATGCCTGTTCTGGTTTAAAAATAAACTTTCTTTCCCTTCTTAAATGTTTAAAATAAATGTTCTCTCCCTCCTTAACGGTGTTTAAATGCATTTTTCCTCCTCTATGATAGACTTTTTTTATCCTCTTTATGGTATCCTATCACTGATCTCAACTCGTGACAAGCCCAATTCAGCAATCCCATTTACAATACAGGCCATGTTCATTGCAAAAAACACTTATAGTAGACTAAATTAGTTGATTTCCAAAGTTTGGAAAATGAAACCCATGTCAGTTACAAACACGAATATATTGGCAGGTAGCTCATCAAGAAATGACCACAAAGAACTATGGTGCTCAATTTCTGTCATGTCCTGAAAATAGAACCATTTATCATGTATTCGGTTTCTTCTTTTCTATTTCCTTCCACTTTTCAATTAGCAGGTAATCTTATCAAATTAATCAGGCATTTGGAAACTATAATTAACAACTTACAAAAACTGAAGATAGATGACTGAAATTAAAAATTTAAAAAAAAAAAAAAAAACTCTGCTTTGCATCAAACGCATAATGTTTGCTTGGAAGGTACGATGCTCTAACCACTGATGCACCTTAGTGTAAGTGGTTTATTTAATTTTAACTATTTTGCCTCTGTTAAGAGCTACTCTGGGTTGCCGGAAAACTACAACGGATATTTGCAGCAGTAGTTCTGTACCACAGAACGCTCCTGTTAAATGTAGTAAATGAGAATGTGAACGAACGAACGAACTTTATTTTCAAAGGGTTAAGAAAAAATAATCGGTGTGATCTGTGTCAAGTGGAGTCTTTGGAATAGTGTTGTGAGCAGTGCACATAAGTGTTGTGCTGTGATCACTGAGCTACGTATGAAGAGATATGTCACTGGACTTATGTTTATATGAGAAAGGAAATGGTTTCCTTGTGTAGTAATAATTCCGTATTGGAATCAATGATATAAGAGAAATGACTGATGGTAGTATATATGGAACCTGGAAGTCACTGAACGTACGTAAGTTCATTATTGTAAATAAATGTGATGGGCCGTTCACAGTTCTCCAGTGTTATCAATAAGGTTGAATTTGAAATGTCTCGTACGATGGTCATACCCCATGTTATTGCTGTCAAATATTGGCGTCTTACTTACTTAGTCGTTCCTCTTCTACCGTAAGGTGTAGAGGTTTGGAAGAGAGAGCGCCAGACTATCCTACCGGCTGTCTTCCTCCTGGCCTGGTTCCATTCTAGTCCTCGGTCCTTCAAAGATTGTCTAATGTTGTCCTCCCAGCGGACTCTGGGTCGTCCTGGGGGTGTGGATCCCTGGCTCTTTGTTTCCCATGCTTGTCGTGGTAGCCGATCTTCTCCCATTCTGCAGACATGGCCAAACCATCTTAGTTGGGACTGTTCTACTTGGGTCTGCAGGGGGTGGGATTTTAGGCCTTGACGTATTGTCTGGTTGCAGACCATGTCTCTTCTTGTTACTTCAACCACCTTCCTCAGATACCTCATTTCTGAGGTTTGGATCTGGCTTTTATGGGTTGTAGTCATTGCCCATGACTCGCATCCATATGTCAAGACTGGGACATAGGTGGAGCGGTATACAGCCATCTTCGTTTTCTTACCAATTTCTCTCTTGCTGAGGAATCCTTGATTTATGGCCTGGAAAAGTCTCCCAGCTGCTGCTTTTCGAGTGGCCAACTCTTCTTTGATGCCTCCCTTTCGGTCTATAATAGCTCTGAGGTATTTAAAGTGGTCGACCTGCTCCAGGACCTGTTCTCCCAGCTTAATCTAATGTCTTCTTTCTTCTCATGGTATCACCATAGATTTTGTTTTAGAGCTGCTTATGACCATCCCTCTTTTCTCCAGCGCTTCCTTCCAGACTTACAGGTTGGATTGGAGATGTGCCTCTGATTTAGCAATCAGGGCAACATCATCAGCAAATGCCAGCTCTGAAATTAAGATCTGTCTCATCTTCCAGTACCCCACTGAATACTTTCTTGTTCTCTCCTTACATGCCTTGATGACATCGTCCATGAGGAGTATGAAAAGATAAGGTGACAGGACATCACCTTGTCTTAGACCAGTGGTGGTCCTGAAATCTTCTGACTTATGGTTTGCTGTCTTCACATAATTTCTGCAAGACTTGTAGAAGCTCTGTATAGCATAAATCAGAGGTGCTGGAATGTTCTTCCTTGCCAAACAGTCCCAAAGTTTGCTCCAG
This sequence comes from Oreohelix idahoensis, assembly GCA_024509875.1. NCBI lineage: Eukaryota > Metazoa > Mollusca > Gastropoda > Stylommatophora > Oreohelicidae > Oreohelix > Oreohelix idahoensis. Next base: position 20,591 of record JAMPIV010003275.1, on the reverse strand, counting down.
GGGACCCTGTCAAACGCCTTTTCCAGATCTATGAAACAAAGATGGATCTCACTCTTATACTCAAGGGCCTTTTCACTCAGCTGTCTGAGTGTGAAGATTAGGTCTTGAGTACTTCGGTTTGCTCAGAATCCGCACTGGACCTCATCCAATTGTGGCTCAGCTAGGCGTCGGAGTCTCTGCTCTAGGATTCTAGAGTAGATTTTACCAGGGACACTGAGAAGGGATATGCCTCTATGGTTTCCACATTGTCGATTGTCACCCTTTTTTGAAAATTGGTGTTATGATGGCAATCTCCCAATCCTTTGGTATGGTCTTGTTGCACCACGCTGCCTGTAGGACCTTTAAGAGTAATAGGTCGCCTGATGCTCCCATGTACTTAACCATTTCTGGTGTTATACCATCATGCCCTGCTGCTTTGCCCATCTTGATTTTCTCTAGTGCTGCCTTCAGTTCTTCCATCTTTATGTCATCTTCACCACCATTGGTTTTCTCTTCTGTGCTAGTGGTTATCATTTCTGATGCTTCACCTTGCTCACCATCCAGGAGTTCTGAGAAATATTCTTTCCATCTTTCCATTACTTCCTTCGGGGCAGTAAGCAATTTGCCTTGCTTGTCCTTTATAAATTTGAGAGGGCATTGTTTTTCCTTCCTCATGTTCTTTAGGGTCTTATAGAACAATTTCTGGTTTTCTTGTGCATCTTTTTCTAGCTTTTCTCCAAATTCTTCCCAGGACTTCTGTTTTGCTGCTAGCACTTTGTTCTTTGCTTCTGTTCTGAGTGTCACATATTCTCTATATTTCTCCATTTGTCCTGTTGTGTTTTTAGCTCCTAAGTATTGTTTCCATGCCATTTTCTTCTCTCTTATTTTCTCTTTGACTTCCTCTGTCCACCAAGGTGTCCTCTTTCTCTGGTTCACAAGTCGGACTTCACCGCATGCTTCTGCAGCAGCTGTCTTTATGATATCCTTGAATTTAATCCAGAGGGTTTCCAAGTCATCAGGTCGTTCTTCTGTGTTGCTCACCGCTGCAGCAATAAGCCCCTGATATCTGGTCTTAATTTCTGGCTCTCTCAGCTTGTAGGTCCTAATGCTCATTTCTCCTGCTCGTTTACTTGGTTTCTTGCGTGATGTTGGGCAGTTCCTAGGCTGAGCAACTCTTTCAGTTGTTCTTTTGATTGTTAGCAGGTAGTGATCACTTCCAATCTCTGGCCCCCTCCAGACTCTTGCATCTCGGACATATCTGAATGAGCTTCTCCGAACAATGGCATAGTCGATCACTGACTTCTCATTCTTTGTTGGTTCACATCTAGTGTATGCATGTATGCGCTTATGGGGGAACTTTGTGTTTGTAATGATCAGATTCTGCTCACTGCAGAATCTAAGGAATCGCTTTCCATTGTCATTGAGAGTATCTTCTCCATATCTTCCGATAACTCCACCCCATCTAGCATGGTCATTTCCAACTCTGGCATTGAAATCTCCGAGCATGATAATTTCATCTAGGCAGTCATCCACTGTCCTTTGAAGCAGCTCAAAGAATTCCTCCTTGACCTCTGCTCTCTCATCCTCATTTGGCCCATACACTATGACCAGGTTGACTATGGTTTCTCCTTCTTTTAGTTTTACAACCATAATGCGCTCCGAGACAAAGTTCCATCCCTTGATACTATCTTTTTGGTTTTTGGCCACAATGCAACCCACGCCCCCTTTAGCTCTTTCAGATATGGGTACACCACTGTAGAGCAGCGTGTTGCCATCGAGATCCATGACTCCTTGTCCTTTTTTCTTTGTTTCCGTTATAGCCAGGATTTCTAGTTTTGCTTTCCTCATCTCTTCCACCAGCTCCTCTTCTTTCCCATTTATACTTCTTGTGTTCCAAGTTCCATAAGTCGTAGTCCGTAGTCCGTTCCAGTTCGTCGCCTTTAGAATCAGTCTGGTTTTCTCTCTTGTAGTTCGCGTAATCATGATTTAAAGCAAACAGGTGATTGGCCTGTTGTGCCTTTGCATGGTGGAGGGGCTGCCTCCTTACGGCCTCCATGTAGGCCGCCCTCCTCCTTTTTCAGCCGGGCTTGGGACCGGCCTAGGCGGAGTTAAATATTGGCGTCACCATAATATATTATACATCTCAAGCTTTTCTTTCTCTCAACAGCCTCCCTCAATAAGTGTTGCAATCGTTACTTGCATTCATACCAAGTAAATTATTAGAGAAGATGTAAGGTATGGTAACAGGCACAGCAGCATCAAACAACAGCAGCTGTAGATTTTGTTGTGATCTCCATAGCATATTGGTTTGAGAAAAGTTGCTGATATGTTTAAACATTTTGAAAGCAACCAAATCGCTTATGTTAATCTTCTTCTTCTTCTTCCGTCCTTAGCCACCGAACGTCAAAGCAGTCAGTGGCCATTACGCCTAGTGGCGTCTTAGGGCAACAGCAGATAGGTTTTCTTTGCCATTGTTTCCCATCACGCCTATTGGCGTCTTTAGGGCAACGGCAATTCAATCCATTTGCTGTTGTTTTATGTTAATCTAGTATTTACATAAACATCAACAAGTGCTACAAATAATCATCACTCACATCATCATTTTTTGTTTTGCTCCTTATGGCACATGGAACCACTACAGCAGCTGGTCATCATACCATGCTCCTTATGGCACATGGAACCACTACAGCAGCTGGTCATCATACCATGCTCTTAATGGCACATGGAACCACTACAGCAGCTGGTCATCATACCATGCTCCTTATGGCACATGGAACCACTACAGCAGCTGGTCATCATACCATGCTCCCTATGGCACATGGAACCACTACAGCAGCTGGTCATCATACCATGCTCCCTATGGCACATGGAACCACTACAGCAGCTGGTCATCATACCATGCTCCTTATGGCACATGGAACCACTACAGCAGCTGGTCATCTAGTACCGTATGCTCCTTATGGCACATGGAACACTACAGCAGCACACTGGTCCATCATTTTTTTTGCATGCCCTCCCTATGGCACATGGAACCACTACAGCAGCTGGTCATCATATCATGCTCCTTATGGCACATGGAACCACTACAGCAGCTGGTCATCATACCATGAAGCCTGCACCAAAACATTCACAGGCTCTCAGCAGTGGTTTCTGTTGCAATTTGTTTTACATAATGAGGTTGTTAACCTCATGCCCAACCTCATATCAGTCACCTCTTATGACATGTATGAGGAAGCAGTAATCCAATTCTTTCTGTCTCCACGGCAACCACCAGGGAACTACAAGGCTGGCTATATACAATATACAGAAGAAGATGTAACAGAATGGTCACTTCATCGATTTGGCACATCTGATATGCAATAATTTGATCTTGCAATGAACTGAGCACAATGAATTTGACTGTAAGGAGCTGATAAAGTCCCTCTTAACAGTTGGAAAAAAAAAAACCTTCCCTTTCTTCTAACCTGTCTTAAAATAAACTTCATACTGACCATTTCAAACAGAAAATAGCGGTGGTTACAAAAAAGCTAATTGTCATCCTCATCCATTTCAATTCTGTTTCCAGGTCTTTTCTCTGTGTGTTTTTCAGCCTCACTCTACCACACTTAACGGCTTCAGAACAAGGAATGCCGTGAATGCTATCAACAGGTTTCCTCAACTTGTGTCCTATCCATTGCTAGTGCCTTTTTCTCATCTCTTGTTCCATCAACACTTGTCATCAGTTCCATATTGGTGATCTTTCTGTACCAATTCAATCCTTCTATTCCATGCAAGCCCATTTATGAAAGCCACCATGACACTGGACACACAAAATCTTTAGGAACACAACTGTATCCTTTTTTGATGCTGAAAGGCTCCTGCAGAAAGATAAGGTTAGTAAAACTATATCTAATCTGTACTCACAGAATCTGGAATCCACATGAGTTTTGTGGTAGGGTATGGATGGTCAAATGTGCTTTTAGCTGAGAAATCCGATGTCTCTTCATCTAAACTTACGATCTGAACCTGTAATCAGAATCGGTGACAAAGTGCTGAAAACAACTGTACAAAACAGACAGCACATGAACCATATGGGCATATACTGTGTGTGCCTACACTTCAGGGCACCAAAAATTTTTCTATAACGTTACATATTTACAAAACTTACATACCAGATATTCAGTAGTCATGTCGAAAATAAATATACAAAATGACTCAGCTCCATTTGTTCAGCTTTGCAGTGGACAAGTGTTTAATGAAAAATACAACACAGATTGACCAGTTTGGCACATCGATTTCACAGATGGCCATAAATGCGTTTAAACTGCATTACATAGCATACATGCATTAAAAAACACAACTGTCTCACATTTTTTCAAGCACATTAAACTGTTCACTTCTTTTTTTTTTTTTTTTTTCGTACGTCCGCTAATACTCGAGGCGAAATCTCAGGTTATTATTAATGTCTAACCTGACATTGATTTTACGTGAGTATCCCTTTTTTCTTGTACAGAGACAGGTGTCCCTCGCCATTCAGGCAGATACTCGCCGATTTCGGAGGTACCCATTAGAGCTGGGTCGGCTCAGGAGCCGCCAATCCCTGGTCGACGACACTCCTTCAAATGTTCTCACCAAGTCTCGAGTTAATCCAGTCCAAATCCCGGTCGACGAAAAATCCTCAAATGCCGTCGCCCGGGTTTGATCCTGGATCACCCGGTCGCCAGAGCGGTGTGGTAACCACTATGCTAGCGCGGCTCTCACTGTTCACTTCAATCCCTGGTATTAATAATTTGTATTTCACATTCACAAAAACTTTCAAACAACCTCTCTGAGGTGAAACCAGTATGTCAAACTTTACAAGTCTTACACAGACACAAGAGGTTGTACAACAATACTATACCTCATAAAATGAAGTAGCTATCTTTGTGTTTGCTCATATTCTGTCCTTAGCTACTCCACAGGGAAAAGAATGAACTGATTGGCGATGTATAAAGAAATAACCCAACCAAACGAAAAATTACATCAACAAACTACGTCACAGGCTGCAGTGCATGATCTTCCGTTTAAGAACAGAACACGTCAGATTCACCAAGCACTTAAACAAATTAAACCCCCTCACTTCAGCTTTACTTCCGCAACTGCGCCCATCCATACAAGATAGTTTGACATTTGCAGCTAGTCTGCCAAGGATTCTCCTTAGAAAAAAGAAAACTACTATAGTCTGTTCACCAATTGATGTTCAACTTTACAATTTGTTTTCTAAAAAACTACCTGATGTAATGAATTCATATTTTGCATGTAGTCTTATATTATCTATGACATTATGAAAACATTTTTTGCCTCCAGAAAATGTATCTAGATTGAGATATCCATTCATCAGGTTATATTAAAAACACACTCCCTACCGGTATTAAAATGTAGCATGTCAGCAGTACAGTTGTTTTGCACGGGCAATAAATGGTATTTTAATAGAAAAAATATATATATTTTAAGACGAAATCATGACATTTCGTGCACCGCAGTTGTCTGCTGTTGAAAGCTGAAATAGTGCGACATCATTGTAAAGTCAGTGTCGTATTGAGAAATTATTGAAAAGTTGTAGCTGCATTGTATTATATTGAAACATATATTTTTTTCTGAACATATAGAATAATATTACATTAATTATGAGTTTGAAGTGCAAATTTATAACTATGAAGAAGGTTACTGTAATGCTGTACAGACACTTCTGCAGGGAGGCTAAAAAGGGGAGTTTATATCACGACATCAATAGACCTGATAGAAGTTTCTTTTAGTCGATGGATAGAAACAACTCTTCTCCCCATTCTTGACAGACCATCATGTATTGTAATGGACAATGCATCCTATCACAATGTTGTAGCTCAGGAAGACAAAGTACCAACTTCCTCAAGCACAAAAGATGCAATAAGAACTTGGCTACGAAATGAAAATGTCAATGTCGACAATACCTATTTGAAACCTGAATTGTTACAGCTTGTGAAACAGACTAAGAAGACTAAGGTGTATTGCGTTGACAAAATAATTGAATCATATGGTCACACCTCTCTTCGACTACCACCTTATCATTCGCATCTTAACCCAATAGTTACTTTGGGCTAAAATCAAAGGTCAGGTTGCAGCACAGAACACCACATTTAAAATGAGCGACGTGAAAGTTCTTACACATGATACCCTAAAAAAGACAGATTTTCAATTCTGGAAGAAATGTGTAGATCATGTGCTCCGTGAAGAAGAAGAATACTGGCAACGTGATGGATTACAGTTTATCCAGCCATTAACAGTTGTTAATCTAATGGAATCGTCAGATACGGACTGAGATAAATGTAACTTAATTGAGATATCAAAAACATAAAACAATGTAATTATGCTCCTTCAAAACACGAAGAAATAGTGCAGGTATACATGTAAAATTGACCGTGTCGTATACAATATAGTTTTGAATACAGTTTTTTACCTCCACGTTTCAGATTTAAATTATCACTACTTATAGCTGTTTCCTATGCGGTGAGCAGATGGATGCACCTCTCATCCTACTTTTGACATTTATGACGTAGTATACTGTAAAATTTAATTTTTAAGCCGTGCTTTTTGTAAGATTCAGAAAAGATCAAAGGAATTTACGGGTTTGAAGAATGCAGAATTGATATTGACTTCACAACAACATATTTGTAACGTCATGGATAATATAAGACTACATGCAAAATATGAATTCATTACACCAGGTAGTTTTTTAGAAAAAAAATTTTAAAGTTGAACATCAATTGGTGAACGGATTATACCAAGCCTCACAACTATCAAAAGCATTTTATAGTGTGTCACTATAGAAGCCTACAGGGAATATAAACACCACTATAGAAGCTAACAGGGAAATATTAGCACCAGTATAGAAGCTAACACCCGTGTGTTACCGGGGCCCGAAAGGGGAGCAAAGAATAGTAACACTGCACCCTACCACGCATGTCGTAAAAAGCGACTAAGGAGGGTATGGGCATGGGGCTGTTTACCCCATCCCGTAAAAACTTCGCACAGTGGGCTGATCACCTGCTTGCCAACCAATCTGATTACGGAAACAATGATAGATTGTTTGGTCTGTTTTTGTTCCACAAAGACGCCACTAGGCGTGGTGGAAACAGCAATATATTGATCAATTTGTTGTTGCCCTAAGACGCCACTAGGCGTACTGGCCACACACTGCTTTGCCGGTTGGTGGCTAAGGATGGAAGAAGAAGAGAATAGAAGCTAACAGGGAAATTTAAGCACCAGTATAGAAGCTAACAGGGAATATAATCACCAATATAGAAGCTAATAGGGAATATAAACACCACTATATAAGCTAATAGGGAATATAAACACCACTATAGAAGCTAATAGGGAATATAAACACCACTAGAGAAGCTAACAGGGAATATAATCACCAGTATAGAAGCTAACAGGGAATATAAACACCACTATAGAAGCTAATAGGGAATTTAAACACCACTATAGAAACTAATAGGGAATATAAACACCACTATAGAAGCTAATAGGGAAATATAAGCACCAGTATAGAAGATAACAGGGAAATTTAAGCACCAGTATAGAAGCTAACAGGGAAATATAAACACCATAATAAAAGCTAGTGGGGAAATATAAACACCAGTATAGAAGCTAGTAAGGAAATATAAACACCACTATAGAAACTAATACTGAAATATAAGTACCAGTATAGAAGCTAACAGGGAAATAAAAGCACCGGTATAGAAGCTAGTAGGAAAATATAAACACCACTACAGAAGATAACAAGGAAATATAAGCACCAGTATAGAAGCTAACAGCGAAATATAAACACCACTATACAAGCTAACAGGGAAATATAAACACCATTATAGAAGCTAGCAGGGTAATGTAAACAATCAAATGACCCTACCAAGGATAATAATGGAACATTGCTTAGCAACATGAAAGAGCAGATGAAGAAATTAACAGAACATTTTGAAGAAACATAATCAGATCTGTCCCACAAGATTCCCTAGACATCCAGCCAACAGAGAAGGAACTACAAGTTAAAAGTGAACAACCAAATAAAGAAATGAAAGTCATAAAGCTTCAAAGAGGTGGGAAAGCTGCTGGCCAGATTGCAGTCATGTAGAGACCATCAGGGCAAGCACTGACACTCTACAAAGATATTAAACACCTTGCTTGGTAGGGTTTTGAAGAGGGAGAAAATTCCAGCAGACTGCAGGGAAGGACAACCAGTCAGATGCCAGAAAAGGGAGATTTGTAAGGGTGCAAATGTAGGATAAAGATGTAGGATAAAGAAAGAGGGATAGTACCTCACGGTGAGAGACAGCCATGTCCTTTTTTCAGGATAGTCAGGATCCTATTTGATTCTCCTCTCTTTATCTAGCTCATGTATGGCTCCACGAATACCGCTCGTGTACGGCGGTGGCCACATCCCGGGCAACAGTCTTGGCTGACTGGCTAAACTACATGAGTGGAGTAGGAGTAATCTTACTCAAGGGAATGTCCATCCCTAGTACACAAAGACTGAGACAGTGCGTGAGGTGGAGGAATCTAAGAAGATCAACGGCTCGCAAAGCGGAACAGCAAAGTGTGTGGCGCACTAGAGGCGTGTCAGACATAGAAAAAGACAACGGCTAGCCACCGTGGAAGAGATTGGGGCCTTACCACGTACATCCTACAGAACGTAATGAGATCACAACAACAAGATAAGAAATGATATGTAGAGAACTCTCTGTTCCCTGGGGAAGAATCTACTGTACAAATTAACAGGGAAGAGGCAACTCCTCTAATGAGTAAGGAAGTACATAATGACGAGTGTTCCTCAAATTCTGTTGAAATGGAGCATTCTGAGAAAGACCCCCTAAAAACTAGTAGGAGCCTGAAAATAGGAACATGGAATGTTAGAACTCTAAACGGAGAAGGAAAGCTAGACAATCTAATATTAGAGGCAACAGACATGAAACTCGATATACTGGGAGTTGCAGAGGCAAGACTATTGGATCATCATCATCAGCTGCCATCTCCACAACGAAGGTTGGCTGTAATGGATCTCCAACATCTTCTGTCTCTTGTCTTGGTGGTGCACTCTGACAGACTCTTTCCTGTCCATCTCTTGATGTTATCTTCCCACTTATAGCGCTGTCTTCCCCTTGCACGTTTGCCTTCAACTCTCCCTTCTGTTATGGTCTTCTGCAAGGTGTTATGCCTTTTTATGTGGCCAAAGTATTTTAGCTGCCGAACTTTGACCTCCCTCATTAGTTCTCTTTTCATACCTAGATTTTCTAGGACCTCCTTATTTATTTTCATCTCTTTCCATGAGATACGCCCCATTCTTCTATATATCCACATTTCAAGAGCCTCAATTCTTTCTTCCAAATGCTTATTCATCGTCCATGTTTCTGCACCATACAGAAATGCAGAATATATATAACACTTTATGATTCTCAGTTTTAATTTGTGAGATAACTGTTTGGATGTCAGTATATGTTTCATGTTGTTGAATGTAGCTTTGGCCATTCCTATTCTCTTCTTGATTTCTGTTTCACATCTGCCATCTTCTGTTATTATATGACCAAGATATACGTAGCTCTTGACTTGTTCCAGGATTTTCCCATTTACGCTTATCTTTAATGTGGGTTTATCGTCTGTTTTGCTAATTATCATAGTTTTTGTTTTCTCAATATTAATGTCCAGTCCATATTCATGACTTATACTGTTCACTTGCTTCACTAGTTCTTGTAACTCCTGTTCGCTTTCAGCTTTTGGATACAGGCTACATAAAAAGAGACCAATACACGCTTATACACTCAGGAGGAGAAAAACATGAAAGAGGGGTAGGAATGTTGATAAAGAAGGAGTTAGAAAAATACGTATGTGGATACTGGACACACAACGACAGAATGATGTTGCTAAAGATGAGAGCAAAGCAATTCAACATATCAATCTTACAAACTTATGCACCAACTAAAGATCACAGCGAGGAAGAAATAGAAGAATACTATGAAGAGCTACAACACACACTTAAACCAGTAAAATCTACAGATGTGTTGATAGTAATGGGTGATATGAATGCAAAAGTAGGAATACAAGAAAATAGTAGGACAGTATGGATTAGGGACAAGAAATGATAAGAGACAGACTTAACCAGTTCTGTGAAGAAAACCAGCTGGTCATATGTAACACCTTTTTTGAACACCACCCAAGGAAATTATACACATGGAAAAGCCCAGGAGATGTAACAAGAAATCAAATTGACTATATCATGATAAAACATAGATTTAAGAACAGTGTCACAAGTGCAAAGACACATCCTGATGCTGACATAAATTCAGATCACAATCCGGTCATCATCAAAGTAAATATAAAGCTGAAAAGAACAGGAAACAGAAGACAAGAGGAACCCCGGATAGAAATATCAGCACTGAAACAACCAGATATAAAACAAAAATATCTAATTGACGTCAAAAATAAATATCAACAGTTACTGACAGAAAGCATGGAGCAGTATAGAAGAGAAAACCCAGAAGAAAAAGTAACCACAAAATGGGAATGCTTAAAAACAAGCATACAATCAGCAAATGCAAATTTACCTAAAAATTTGCCTAAGAAAAATCAAATTTGGATGACAGATGACATCTTGAGCAAAATAGCAGAAAGAAAGAAAGCAAAAAACACTCCAGAATATAAAACAATAGACAATGACATACGTACTATGTGTAGACAAGCAAAAGAACGGTGGATAGAAACAAGATGCAAGGAAATAGAAGACTTGGAGGCAAAGCACATGACAAGAGATATGCATGAGGAAATAAAGAAATTATCAAATAGGACGCGGTTTGCACAAGGAGGAAGCTGTATCAAGAACAAAAATGGTGTAATATTACTTGATGAGAAAGACATATCAAACAGATGGGCAGAATACGTAAAAGAACTATTCGAGGACAACAGAGGTAAAAGACCATCACCAGATTCTAATGAAGGCCCAAACATTCTCAGATCAGAAATAGAGAATGCCATACATATGATACAAAAAGGAAAATCAGCAGGCACGGATAACATAAAAATTGAAATGATAGAAGCCCTGGAGAGCTTTGGCATAGATACAATCACAGATCTATGCAACGATATATACAATACAGGATATATACCACACAACATGAAGACATCAGTTTTTATAACATTGCCGAAAAAACCTAATGCAACAGAATGTTCAGACTTCAGAACAATCAGCCTAATGAGTCACGCAATTAAGATACTGCTCAAAATCATACATGAAAGAATAAAAAGTAAGGTAGACAGCGAAATCCAAGAAGAACAGTTTGGTTTTAGACGGAACAGTGGAACAAGAGAGGCAATATTTTGCCTAAGAATATTAGCAGACAAATATACAGAGGTCCAAAAAAGTATGTACATGTGCTTCATTGACTATAAGAAGGCTTTTGATAGAGTCCATCATGAGAAAATAATTTAATGCCTCGAAGACATAGGTATTGATGGAAAGGATATAAGAATACTCAGTAACCTTTATTGGGAGCAAACTGGCATAGTAAGATCTGGAAGGAATTTTCACCATACATAGACATAAAAACCAACGGGCTGATCACCCGTTTGCCAGTCACTTCGATTACGGAAACAACAGCAAATGGATTGATTTGCCATTGCCCTAAAGACGCCAATAGGCGTGATGGGAAACAATGGCAAAGAAAACCTATCTGCTGTTGCCCTAAGACGCCACTAGGCGTAATGGCCACTGACTGCTTTGACGGTCGGTGGCTAAGGACGGAAGAAGAAGAAGATAGACATAAAAAGAGGTGTCAGACAAGGTTGTGTGCTGTCCCCCTGCCTATTTAATCTATACACCGAGAAAATTTTCAAACAGATACAGGAAATACCAGGACTGAACATCAGTGGAAGGTCAATAAACAACCTTAGATATGCAGATGATACCATATTGTTAGCTGAAAGCGAACAGGAGTTACAAGAACTAGTGAAGCAAGTGAACAGTATAAGTCAAGAATATGGACTTGACATTAATATTGAGAAAACAAAAACTATGATAATTAGCAAAACAGACGATATTCATTCATAACCCTCCACTCCCAAAGGAGCATAGGCCTTCAACAAACACATGCCAAGTCCTCCTGTCACGTGCCATCATCTCAAGTTCTTTCCATGTTCTCCTCATCATTTTCACCTCAGTTTCCAGCTCTCTTCTCCATGTGCTTCTTGGTCTACTTCTGCCTCTCTTGCCCTGGGGGTTCCAGAACAAGGACTGCCTTGTAATGCTATCAACAGGTTTCCTCAGTGTGTGTCCTATCCATCGCCATCGTCTTCTTCTCATCTCTTGTTCCACTGGCACTTGTCCAGTTCTTGTCATCAGTTCCACGTTGGTAACCTTGTCATACCATTTTAATCCCTCTATTCTACGCAAGCACCCATTTATGAAAGTCTGTAGCTTTTTGGTTGTTGTCTTTGTTGTTCTCCATGTCTCCGAGCCATACAATAGGACTGACTTCACATTTGAGTTGAATATTCTTATTTTCGTGTTGGATCCTATTTCTCTTGATCTCCATATATTTCCCAATGCAATGAAAGCAAAACAGATGATAAACCCACATTAAAGATAGGATCTCATGGAAAGAGAAGAAAACAAATAAGGAGGTCCTAGAAAATCTAGGTATGAAAAGAGAACTAATGAGGGAGATCAAAGTTCGGCAGCTAAAATACTTTGGCCACATAAAAAAGGCATAACACCCTGCAGAAGACCATAATAGAAGGGAGAGGTGAAGGCAAACGTGCAAGGGGAAGACAGCGCTATAAGTGGGAAGATAACATCAAGAGATGGACAGGAAAGAGTCTTTCAGAGTGCACCACCAAGACAAGAGACAGAAGACGTTGGAGATCCTTTACAGCCAACCTTCGTTGTGGAGATGGCAGCTGATGATGATGAAATGTCACAGAAGAGTAGTGTTATTATTAATACCAGTATATATATATATATATATATATATATATATATATATATATATATATATATATATATATATATATATATATATATATATATATATATATATATATATATATATATATATATATATATATATATATATATATATATGAAGACATGACATGCAGAGTTCTTCATGAAGGACAGCTTACAGAACCGTTTGGGATAAGAACAGGAGTGCGACAGGGATGCCTCTTGTCTCCATTTCTTTTCTTGCTGGCAATAGATTGGGTTATGAGATCATCGACAACACACAACAGAAATGGAATCCAGTGGACTCTGACTAAGCAGTTGGATGATCTGGATTTTGCTGATGACTTGGCTCTTCTGTCCCATAACCGTAATCAGATGCAGGACAAATTGAAAACACTCGATGAGAGGTCACAGCAACTGGGTCTGAAAATACACAGGGAAAAGACAAAAATAATGCGAATAAATGCAGGTAATGATAATAGGGTTGAACTTGAAGAAACACCAATACAAGATGTAGAATCATATACGTATCTTGGCAGTAATATAGACAAAGTTGGAGGGACAGACAGCGATATCAAAATAAGAATACAAAAGGCAAGAGGAGCTTTCATTGCATTGGGAAATATATGGAGATCAAGAGAAATAGGATCCAACACGAAAATAAGAATCTTCAACTCAAATGTGAAGTCAGTCCTATTGTATGGCTCTGAGACATGGAGAACAACAAAGACAACAACCAAAAAGCTACAGACTTTCATAAATGGGTGCTTGCGTAGAATAGAGGGATTAAAATGGTATGACAAGGTTACCAACGTAGAACTGATGACAAGAACTAGACAAGTGCCAGTGGAACAAGAGATGAGAAGAAGACGATGGCGATGGATAGGACACACACTGAGGAAACCTGTTGATAGCATTACAAGGCAGTCCTTGTTCTGGAACCCATTGGCAAGAGAGGCAGAGGAAGACCAAGAAGTACATGGAGAAGAGAGTTGGAAACAGAGGTGAAAATGATGAGGAGAACATGGAAAGAACTTGAGATGATGGCACGTGACAGGAGGACTTGGCATGTGTTTGTTGAAGGCCTATGCTCCTTTGGGAGTGGAGGGTTATGAATGAATGAATATATATATATATATATATATATATATATATATATATATATATATATATATATATATATATATATATATATATATATATATACAGTATTAACAAATAAAACGGTATTGAATCAGTTTTACAAATTAACGGTATACAGGAAACACGGGACGTTTCAGGTTTCACCCTTCATCAGCCACAGTTACTAACAGGCAACAAGGACAAGAAATATAGACACGTAAAAGAAAAATGCTATAGACAACGCAAACAAGTAATATATATTAATACAGATAAAGAGCAATAATAAAGCAAAGAAACTACACAACTGAAAAGAATTAATCAATTCAAGAAATTTAACAATAAACAAAAGTCAAAAGCAGAAAATTGAATTGAAAAACAAGAAGTCTTGCTATAAAACTCTTCACTGAAAGAACCGGGGAGGCTATGAACACTAGTCCGAATGGCGTCCAACAGCATGGATGAAAGTGATGTCATAAAAATACACAAATTTGACATGAAACGAAACACAAAACATAATAAAAGAAAGATCGTGAAAAAGTGACGGATGAAATAAAGAAGTCTGAAATACAGGAAAGCCAATGAATAACAGAGTCAAGCAAAATGATTGTTGGACATTTAGACTGTTAGGAGAAAGGCAACTCATTTAAAAAAATGAGACGATTCTCTAGAGAAAACCAACTACGGTCATCGCAAAAGCAGAAGAGTAAACCGGTTACCTGGATGTCAAGGGGACCGGAATGGTCTGGACTATTGAAATGAAGGGGCACAGGTTTCTGTTCTCTGTGATAAATATTATTTAAGTGCTCACGGAATCTATCGGCCAAACGTCTGCCAGTTTCACCAATAAAGGTAATGTTGCATCTTTTACAGATAATGGCATAAATAAGACATTAACATGGTATGACATGATCACCAACATGGAACTGATGGAAAGAACTAAACAAATACCAGTGGAAGAGGAGGTGAGAAAAAGATGCTGTTGCTAGATAGGACAAATACTGGGGAAGCCAGTTTATAGAATTATAAAGCAGTCCTTGTTTTGAAATCCCCATGGTAAAAGGAGCTGTGGGAGACCTAAAGCTTATTAAGAAAAGAATATAAAGCAGGCTGACAAAGAAGACATAAAAAGAATTTTATTGGATGGCACAGGATAGAAAGCTTGGTGTGAACTCACTGAAGACGTGCTCCACAGCAAGCTTAAGAGTAATGTACAATGAATGAATAAATCCTTAAAATATAGGCCTAGGCCTAGCCTACGTATTAAACTCAAATGGCTGACATGATCAACCATCATTATCACCGTCACTCACCTTATTATTATACTCCTCAACAAAACTACCCAGAGCTAAACGAAAACGTTTGTCAGGTCTCACACTCCAGTTCATGCTATAAGTTGTCCATGGGGCTTCATATTTGTAAATTTCCTTGCGTTTGCCTGGCGGAATTGGAGGTGGCATTGCCATTTTCGATATTTGCTACAGATCAAAGAAGCTGTTCCTTATGTTTCTGCCAAAATACAAACGTAGAGTAATGTAATACGAATTTGTCAACTAACTACAAATCCAGAGTAATATTACTAGGCCAAAATCGAAGGCAGTTGGGGCAAACAGACTAAATAACAGTCTCATTGTGTAGCCTACACTGTAGGCCTACTCTATTGTTAGCAGTTGTAGTAACCGAAATTCACAGAATTATAGAATTGTGTACAATTTTTACTTGACACCCCTTAATAAATCAAACTACTTTTCAATCTGAATATGACAGGCTCGAATTTCACTATGTTAAGTTACCAAAATTTTTAATGAGATTCAGGATTTAACTCAAGTGCATCAATGATGCCTTGCAAGAATTCCTAGTTTTTTTGTTCACACTTGATTGTTTGGTGACCAATGATGTTATCAAGATTTTTTTCACAAACGGAAGAAAATTTGCCAGATTGAGAGATTGCTGCTGAAATCAGAAGTCTCGATTCTGCCGCCGTTTATTTTCTATATGTACAGTTTGTGTATGGACATAGGGCATGGGGGTAATTCCTCACAGAGAGTGGCTGGCTCTGGCAGCCATATTTGAATTAAACGAATTAGTGGACCGTGCTCTCTGGTGTCATCCAACTAAGTCACCAACGTCGTTAGAGTTAGGATTATGGGGATTATGGTTAGCGTTTATGATTAGGATTCCTTACCTAACTCTTATAAATATTTACTGCGTGCCCGAATTTTTTTTTAGGCCGTATCGAACAGACAACTCACTGTTCTTCATTTCAACCACTATATTCTTAATGAATAACCAAGGACCATATTTGGTTTTCCTCTCTTTGGCTAGCTTTAATTATTATTATTATTTATGAAGAAAAATATTGCGTTCATAAAGTAAATCATGAAATGACGCGCGCAGATTCACCACTATAGGAGGTACAAACCTAGCTGTGCATTTTTTCTCGATTAACTTTCACAGCAAGGGGATTGCGCCGTTTGGATGGTCCTAGAATTAATTCCCTGTAAGCCTATCACTTATATTTCTTTTCTGTTGTCTTCGTTGCTGTCCCCCAAGTGCCTGTTAATTACCTATATTTATTTATTTATCCTAAAGAAAGTAATGAATCTACAACAAAGACAAACGCTGGTGCGCGGGTAACACCTGCTCCTCTAAACAGTAAGAAAGTTCAAAATGGTGAATGTTACTTCTGTTGAAAATAAGCTCCACCTATGTCCCAGTCTTGACATATGGATGCGAGTCATGGGCAATGACTACAACCCACAAAAGCCAGATCCAAACCTCAGAAATGAGGTATCTGAGGAAGATGGTTGAAGTAACAAGAAGAGACATGGTCCGCAACCAGACGATACGTCAAGGCCTAAAATCCCACCCCCTGCAGACCCAAGTAGAACAGTCCCAACTAAGATGGTTTGGCCAAGTCTGCAGAATGGGAGAAGATCGGCTACCACGACAAGCATGGGAAACAAAGAGCCAGGGATCCAGACCCCCAGGACGACTCAGAGTCCGCTGGGAGGACAACATTAGACAATCTTTGAAGGACCGAGGACTAGAATGGAACCAGGCCAGGAGGAAGACAGCCGATTGGATAGTCTGGCTCTCTCTCTCTTCCAAACCTCTACACCTCATGGTAAGAAGGGGAACGACTAAGTAAGTAAGTAAGAAAATAAGCATTCTGGCGAAGAAGAAGGAAAAAAACACATTTTAAAAACTGGTAGGAGAAACCTTAAAATAGGTATGTGGAATGTCAGGACTTTAAATGGAACAGAAAAACTAGATCACTTAATTTTTGGGGCAAGCAATATGAAACTTGATATCGTCACGCTCCAATCTACACCCAGCTGTAAATGAGTACCTGGTTCTGCTCACGAGTCAGAGAAGACAAAGGCAGCTAAGAAGGGAACTGGTCACCCCATTTCATAAATCTTGATCTAGTATAGTGAAGTCTCTGACATTTCTCTCCCCTGTGGCAGTATCTTAGTGAAGTCTCTGACATTTCTCTCCCCTGTGGCAGTGTCTGTTATGGGACTACATTTACCTTAATATGATACTCGAAGTACTGGGAGTGGCAGAGGCAACATTGGCAGGCGCTGGGTACATTTTAAAAAAGAAGACAAAATATATACTATAGTCAGTTCGGAAATTCGTGCCCACAGAAAGCGTCAATTTTCTCCAAAACTGTTTGTTGTGTGGACATGAATTTTTGCATGCAGTCTTATATTTTCCATGCAGTTATTAATATATTTTTTGCCCTTACAAAACTCATGTCATGTTCGAATTTTCTTCTTTACGTTATTAAAAAACTCTTACCGTTGTTTGGGTTAATTTTTAGTAGTTTTACAGGAAAGTTACAAGATCCGTTCAAAAATATATTTTTTTGTTTGAATTAGTGTAGTGACTACATGTCCGCACGAGTGCGCACCTATTGTACTCAGTCGCGAGTAACTAATTCAAACCAAAAAAAAATATTTTTGAACGGATCTTTTAACTTTCCTGTAAAACTACTAAAAATTAACCCAGACAACGGTAAGAGTTTTTTATATAACGTAAAGAAGAAAATTCGAACATGACATGAGTTTTGTAAGGGCAAAAAATATATTAATAACTGCATGGAAAATATAAGACTGCATGCAAAAATTCATGTCCATACAACAAACTGTTTTGGAGAAAATTGACGCTTTCTGTGGGCACGAATTTCCGAACGGACTATAATACATCCAGGAGGAGAAAAACATGAACGAGTAGTTGAAATATTTATTGTCAAAAACCCAAACAAAGTAGAAAAAAAAAGTATGTGGATGTTGGACAGAATTTGATAGATTGCTCACAGATAACTCCATAAGTGCTCCGATCTCCTCTTTTAGATTAAACAAGGAGGATCTCAGCACAGTGCACGAACTCCGTAACACCGGCGAAGATCCCAACGTGTGTATATATGAATCATACATTATATAAATATGTTTGTGATGGGTAGGTTTATCAAGAAATGAACAGTAAAGTGCTTATCAGATTGTGCCATTATGACAAGAGACAGCAGACGTTAAAGATTTACAGCAGTCAATCTTTGATGATTAGATAGCAATTCATCATGATATCTAGAGAAAACCCAAGTAGTTGAATGGGAGATGGACATAGTTGAAAATTCAATTTTATTAAAGGACTTTTGATTAGATGCATTCTTCCGTTTTAAAATAGCTGGGCTGAATTTTCTAGCAAATATCTGGCGATGCTTTTTCATCCTATGAGAACTTGATTACAATTTCTCCACTCGTACTTGTGAACTGAAACCACGCAGCTCCCAGCTCTTCAGTGCTCCAACTTCTGACACAGGGTCACCAAATTACACAAGCAATAAGTTGTTATCCTCGAGTTCATTCCGCGGGTTCGGGATTTTTGAGGGCACATTATGATGATGCTGGAGAAAAAATTATTTAAGTGTATAGTTTGATCAAGTACATAAGCAGCTAATTTAGAAACCCCTGCCAAGTTTTCTGACAGCCTAGTTATTCTTTTGAAGAAAATCAAGTTTTTTTTTTTTCTCCCCAGATTTGGGCTCAAAACATTGACCTGCATAAATGAGAGATCTCTCGGCGGCTCTCGCGAAATAACGCTGTTAGGGACTACTGTGCCTTAAAAGCGTTAGACTTCTAGTTAACTCGATTCCAGTGCTTTCAGTGTGGCATGTATTTGGGGGCATGCAAAGGGAATTTAAACAAGCATATCGTTGACAGTTCTCAATACTAAGAAATGGAACAGAAACTTTGTGGAAATGGAGAAAGGTACAGGGAGGGAGTGAATTATATAAATTAGTGTCTTGTATAACAATGTATAACAATATATATCAATAGAAACAGAAGACAGGAGGAACCCCAGATAGAAATATCAGCACTGAAACAACCAGATATAAAACAAAAATATCTAATTGACGTCAAAAATAAATATCAACAGTTACTGACAGAAAGCATGGAGCAGTATAGAAGAGAAAACCCAGAAGAAAAAGTAACCATAAAATGGGAATGCTTAAAAACAAGCATACAATCAGCAAATGCAAATTTACCTAAAAAGGAGCCTAAGAAAAATCTTGAGTACAATGGCAGAAAGAAAGAAAGCAAAAATCACTCCAGATTATTAAACAATAGACAATGACATATGTACTATGTGTAGACAAGCAAAAGAACGGTGGATAGAAACAAAATGCAAGGAAATAGAAGACTTGGAAGCAAAGCACATGACAAGAGATATGCATAAAGAAATTATCAAATAGGTTGCGGTTTGCACAAGGAGGAAGCTGTATCAAGAACAAAAATGGTGTAATATTACTTGATGAGAAAGACATATCAAACAGATGGGCAGAATACGTAAAAGAACTATTCGAGGACAACAGAGGTAAAACACCATCACCAGATTCTAATGAAGGCCCAAACATTCTCAGATCAGAAGTAGAGAATGCCATACATATGATACAAAAAGGAAAATCAGCAGGCACGGATAACATAAAAATTGAAATGATAGAAGCCCTGGAGAGCTTTGGTATAGATACAATCACTGATCTATGCAATGATATATACAATACAGGATATATACCACACGACATGAAGACATCAGTTTTTATAACGTTGCCCAAAAAACCTAATGCAACAGAATGTTCAGACTTCAGAACAATTAGCCTGATGAGTCATGCAATTAAGATACTGCTCAAAATCATACATGAAAGAATAAAAAGTAAGGTAGACAGCGAAATCCAAGAAGAACAGTTTGGTTTTAGATGGAACAGTGGAACAAGAGAGGCAATATTCTGCCTAAGAATATTAGCAGAAAAATGTACAGAGGTCCAAAAAAGTATGTACATGTGCTTCATTGACTATAAGAAGGCTTTTGATAGAGTCCATCATGGGAAAATAATTGAATGCCTCAAAGACATAGGTATTGATGGAAAAGATATAAGAGTAATCAGTAACCTTTATTGGGAGCAAACTGCCACAGTAAGATCTGGAAGGAATTATTCACCTTA